>OY283139.1:2500-5000 GCA_958299785.1 Medicago lupulina
AACCCTAAACCCTAAACCCTAAACCCTAAACCCTAAACCCTAAACCCTAAACCCTAAACCCTAAACCCTAAACCCTAAACCCTAAACCCTAAACCCTAAACCCTAAACCCTAAACCCTAAACCCTAAACCCTAAACCCTAAACCCTAAACCCTAAACCCTAAACCCTAAACCCTAAACCCTAAACCCTAAACCCTAAACCCTAAACCCTAAACCCTAAACCCTAAACCCTAAACCCTAAACCCTAAACCCTAAACCCTAAACCCTAAACCCTAAACCCTAAACCCTAAACCCTAAACCCTAAACCCTAAACCCTAAACCCTAAACCCTAAACCCTAAACCCTAAACCCTAAACCCTAAACCCTAAACCCTAAACCCTAAACCCTAAACCCTAAACCCTAAACCCTAAACCCTAAACCCTAAACCCTAAACCCTAAACCCTAAACCCTAAACCCTAAACCCTAAACCCTAAACCCTAAACCCTAAACCCTAAACCCTAAACCCTAAACCCTAAACCCTAAACCCTAAACCCTAAACCCTAAACCCTAAACCCTAAACCCTAAACCCTAAACCCTAAACCCTAAACCCTAAACCCTAAACCCTAAACCCTAAACCCTAAACCCTAAACCCTAAACCCTAAACCCTAAACCCTAAACCCTAAACCCTAAACCCTAAACCCTAAACCCTAAACCCTAAACCCTAAACCCTAAACCCTAAACCCTAAACCCTAAACCCTAAACCCTAAACCCTAAACCCTAAACCCTAAACCCTAAACCCTAAACCCTAAACCCTAAACCCTAAACCCTAAACCCTAAACCCTAAACCCTAAACCCTAAACCCTAAACCCTAAACCCTAAACCCTAAACCCTAAACCCTAAACCCTAAACCCTAAACCCTAAACCCTAAACCCTAAACCCTAAACCCTAAACCCTAAACCCTAAACCCTAAACCCTAAACCCTAAACCCTAAACCCTAAACCCTAAACCCTAAACCCTAAACCCTAAACCCTAAACCCTAAACCCTAAACCCTAAACCCTAAACCCTAAACCCTAAACCCTAAACCCTAAACCCTAAACCCTAAACCCTAAACCCTAAACCCTAAACCCTAAACCCTAAACCCTAAACCCTAAACCCTAAACCCTAAACCCTAAACCCTAAACCCTAAACCCTAAACCCTAAACCCTAAACCCTAAACCCTAAACCCTAAACCCTAAACCCTAAACCCTAAACCCTAAACCCTAAACCCTAAACCCTAAACCCTAAACCCTAAACCCTAAACCCTAAACCCTAAACCCTAAACCCTAAACCCTAAACCCTAAACCCTAAACCCTAAACCCTAAACCCTAAACCCTAAACCCTAAACCCTAAACCCTAAACCCTAAACCCTAAACCCTAAACCCTAAACCCTAAACCCTAAACCCTAAACCCTAAACCCTAAACCCTAAACCCTAAACCCTAAACCCTAAACCCTAAACCCTAAACCCTAAACCCTAAACCCTAAACCCTAAACCCTAAACCCTAAACCCTAAACCCTAAACCCTAAACCCTAAACCCTAAACCCTAAACCCTAAACCCTAAACCCTAAACCCTAAACCCTAAACCCTAAACCCTAAACCCTAAACCCTAAACCCTAAACCCTAAACCCTAAACCCTAAACCCTAAACCCTAAACCCTAAACCCTAAACCCTAAACCCTAAACCCTAAACCCTAAACCCTAAACCCTAAACCCTAAACCCTAAACCCTAAACCCTAAACCCTAAACCCTAAACCCTAAACCCTAAACCCTAAACCCTAAACCCTAAACCCTAAACCCTAAACCCTAAACCCTAAACCCTAAACCCTAAACCCTAAACCCTAAACCCTAAACCCTAAACCCTAAACCCTAAACCCTAAACCCTAAACCCTAAACCCTAAACCCTAAACCCTAAACCCTAAACCCTAAACCCTAAACCCTAAACCCTAAACCCTAAACCCTAAACCCTAAACCCTAAACCCTAAACCCTAAACCCTAAACCCTAAACCCTAAACCCTAAACCCTAAACCCTAAACCCTAAACCCTAAACCCTAAACCCTAAACCCTAAACCCTAAACCCTAAACCCTAAACCCTAAACCCTAAACCCTAAACCCTAAACCCTAAACCCTAAACCCTAAACCCTAAACCCTAAACCCTAAACCCTAAACCCTAAACCCTAAACCCTAAACCCTAAACCCTAAACCCTAAACCCTAAACCCTAAACCCTAAACCCTAAACCCTAAACCCTAAACCCTAAACCCTAAACCCTAAACCCTAAACCCTAAACCCTAAACCCTAAACCCTAAACCCTAAACCCTAAACCCTAAACCCTAAACCCTAAACCCTAAACCCTAAACCCTAAACCCTAAACCCTAAACCCTAAACCCTAAACCCTAAACCCTAAACCCTAAACCCTAAACCCTAAACCCTAAACCCTAAACCCTAAACCCTAAACCCTAAACCCTAAACCCTAAACCCTAAACCCTAA